>OY970777.1:0-2500 GCA_963853795.1 Xestia rhomboidea
ACCTAACCTAGACCTAACCTAACCTAACCTAACCTAACCTAACCTAACCTAACCTAACCTAACCTAACCTAACCTAACCTAACCTAACCTAACCTAACCTAACCTAACCTAACCTAACCTAACCTAACCTAACCTAACCTAACCTAACCTAACCTAACCTAACCTAACCTAACCTAACCTAACCTAACCTAACCTAACCTAACCTAACCTAACCTAACCTAACCTAACCTAACCTAACCTAACCTAACCTAACCTAACCTAACCTAACCTAACCTAACCTAACCTAACCTAACCTAACCTAACCTAACCTAACCTAACCTAACCTAACCTAACCTAACCTAACCTAACCTAACCTAACCTAACCTAACCTAACCTAACCTAACCTAACCTAACCTAACCTAACCTAACCTAACCTAACCTAACCTAACCTAACCTAACCTAACCTAACCTAACCTAACCTAACCTAACCTAACCTAACCTAACCTAACCTAACCTAACCTAACCTAACCTAACCTAACCTAACCTAACCTAACCTAACCTAACCTAACCTAACCTAACCTAACCTAACCTAACCTAACCTAACCTAACCTAACCTAACCTAACCTAACCTAACCTAACCTAACCTAACCTAACCTAACCTAACCTAACCTAACCTAACCTAACCTAACCTAACCTAACCTAACCTAACCTAACCTAACCTAACCTAACCTAACCTAACCTAACCTAACCTAACCTAACCTAACCTAACCTAACCTAACCTAACCTAACCTAACCTAACCTAACCTAACCTAACCTAACCTAACCTAACCTAACCTAACCTAACCTAACCTAACCTAACCTAACCTAACCTAACCTAACCTAACCTAACCTAACCTAACCTAACCTAACCTAACCTAACCTAACCTAACCTAACCTAACCTAACCTAACCTAACCTAACCTAACCTAACCTAACCTAACCTAACCTAACCTAACCTAACCTAACCTAACCTAACCTAACCTAACCTAACCTAACCTAACCTAACCTAACCTAACCTAACCTAACCTAACCTAACCTAACCTAACCTAACCTAACCTAACCTAACCTAACCTAACCTAACCTAACCTAACCTAACCTAACCTAACCTAACCTAACCTAACCTAACCTAACCTAACCTAACCTAACCTAACCTAACCTAACCTAACCTAACCTAACCTAACCTAACCTAACCTAACCTAACCTAACCTAACCTAACCTAACCTAACCTAACCTAACCTAACCTAACCTAACCTAACCTAACCTAACCTAACCTAACCTAACCTAACCTAACCTAACCTAACCTAACCTAACCTAACCTAACCTAACCTAACCTAACCTAACCTAACCTAACCTAACCTAACCTAACCTAACCTAACCTAACCTAACCTAACCTAACCTAACCTAACCTAACCTAACCTAACCTAACCTAACCTAACCTAACCTAACCTAACCTAACCTAACCTAACCTAACCTAACCTAACCTAACCTAACCTAACCTAACCTAACCTAACCTAACCTAACCTAACCTAACCTAACCTAACCTAACCTAACCTAACCTAACCTAACCTAACCTAACCTAACCTAACCTAACCTAACCTAACCTAACCTAACCTAACCTAACCTAACCTAACCTAACCTAACCTAACCTAACCTAACCTAACCTAACCTAACCTAACCTAACCTAACCTAACCTAACCTAACCTAACCTAACCTAACCTAACCTAACCTAACCTAACCTAACCTAACCTAACCTAACCTAACCTAACCTAACCTAACCTAACCTAACCTAACCTAACCTAACCTAACCTAACCTAACCTAACCTAACCTAACCTAACCTAACCTAACCTAACCTAACCTAACCTAACCTAACCTAACCTAACCTAACCTAACCTAACCTAACCTAACCTAACCTAACCTAACCTAACCTAACCTAACCTAACCTAACCTAACCTAACCTAACCTAACCTAACCTAACCTAACCTAACCTAACCTAACCTAACCTAACCTAACCTAACCTAACCTAACCTAACCTAACCTAACCTAACCTAACCTAACCTAACCTAACCTAACCTAACCTAACCTAACCTAACCTAACCTAACCTAACCTAACCTAACCTAACCTAACCTAACCTAACCTAACCTAACCTAACCTAACCTAACCTAACCTAACCTAACCTAACCTAACCTAACCTAACCTAACCTAACCTAACCTAACCTAACCTAACCTAACCTAACCTAACCTAACCTAACCTAACCTAACCTAACCTAACCTAACCTAACCTAACCTAACCTAACCTAACCTAACCTAACCTAACCTAACCTAACCTAACCTAACCTAACCTAACCTAACCTAACCTAACCTAACCTAACCTAACCTAACCTAACCTAACCTAACCTAACCTAACCTAACCTAACCTAACCTAACCTAACCTAACCTAACCTAACCTAACCTAACCTAACCTAACCTAACCTAACCTAACCT